>OU611983.1:0-17500 GCA_914767915.1 Agriopis aurantiaria | reverse complement strand
TTGTTGTCTGCGATTACATCTCTTACATTTGAAGAACTGAGAGCCATTTCTAGTAAGGACTCTATGTCATGCCTCTCGCGGCCGAACACCGGGCAGTCAAATAGGATGTGCGGAACTGTCTCTGGTGTACCTGGTTCACAAATGCACGATGGGTCTTCCTTGCACTTGAACCTGTTCAAGTATTCGGAGAACCCACCGTGCCCCGTCATCACTTGTGTTATGACCTTATCCGTCACAATTCCCTTTACCACCCTATGAGCTTCCACAGCATCTGGGAAGAACATTTTAGTTATTGCTGCGGTTTGCTCTGACTTGTATCTCCGATTCCACTCGTCAAGCGTCTCCATACGGATTTGCCGCTTGACGAATGAAATCGGAACCAAGTCATAGGCCGGTTTTGTTTTTAGCTTGAGGGCAGCTTCCTTGGCAAGCTCATCTGCCCGTTCGTTCCCATCAATGCCCACGTGGGCCTTAATCCAGAAGAGAGAGAGAGATTTGTTTTGCAACATTATCTCTCTAATGTTATCTCGGGCTTCCACGGCTAGGGGATGGAGGGACGCTACGTTTTGAATTGCCTCCAGAGCCGATCGAGAGTCACTGTAGAGGCAAAATGAGTCTTCGTTTCGCTGCAGGATTATCCCTGTTGCCTTTTCTATAGCCAAGAGTTCAGCTTGATACACGGAGCAGTAAGATGGCAGTTTAAGCTTGAGGGTCTTTATCTCAGCCTCGTTTTTCCATAAGGACAGTGCTGCTCCAACCTTCCCCTCAATCTTACTGCCATCAGTGTAAATCCTAACTGCTCCATGATTTTGCTGTTCGACTTCTTGCTGATTATTTAGGCATTTGAAGTTCGGGCCTATCGCCTCTGCAGGATGTGGCTTTTTGCCATACCGCACCATCTTCTCCACTACCCAATCTCCTAGTGCTGGCCGGGGCACCCCCCTCTTTGCCACAAACAGGGCGGCTGCCTCCTGTATTCTGAGGTCGAGGGGGAGTATTCCGGCCAGCACCAGAGATGAGTTTAGAGACACTGTTCGGTAGGCTTTGCAGAGCTTTTGCGCAAAGCCTCGCTGGACAGCATTTAGGAGCTTTTGGATCCCCAGCTTTTTTGTGGAATGCCCCCAGACTCCAGCTGCATACATTATAATCGGCTCTACAACAGCAACGTAGATCCGTCGAACCACGTCTGGGTGTAATCCCCAACTCACTTTCGCCGCTGTGGAGAGCCTTCTGTATATTTTTACAGCTTTTTTGCAAACGTTTGAGACGTGGCTATTCCATGTAAGTTTTTGATCGATTGTGACTCCTAAAATCTTTATTTCTGTTGACATGCCAATGTCAACCCCGCCCATCCTCAGGAGTGGTGTGTCATACTTTAATTTCCTTGTAATGACCATTGCGTTGGTCTTACGAGGTGCAAACTTTAGTTTGTTTTTGACACCCCACTCCTGAACATAGGCAAGGGTGGCATTGGCTTGCCTTTGGACATCTAGAGCCGTGTCACCATCGAATATAAGCACAACGTCATCGGCAAAAGCTTGGGCATAATCCCCTCTTTTTTCTAAATTCTTAAGCAGGGGGTCGAGAAGCAGGTTCCAAAGAGTTGGGCCACCTATAGACCCCTGGACACATCCTTTACTGGTGCTTTTGGAGTACTCCTCTCCTGCATACCTCACGCAGACCTCCCTATCCTGGAGATAGCTATCTAATACCTTCCTGATGTTTATAGGACACTTTTCCTCAGCCAATCTAACCTTTATAGCAGGCCACCAGGCGCTATCGAAGGCCCCCTCTATGTCCAATGAGACCATGATCAGCAGTTTTTTCTGAGTTAATTTAGTTTGTACATGTTGCATTAGGTCATAGAGGGAGTCTTCGGTGCTTTTCTGGGGCGTAAAGCCATATTGGCGAGTACTCATCCGAGGTAGAAGATGCCACTTGAGTCTGCCAACCAGCATTTTTTCAAAGATCTTTCCCATCACTGGAAGAAGCCCTATGGGTCTATACGATTTGGGGTCTGTGTAATCACTTTTTCCCGGCTTTCTCAGTACGACCACTGTGGCCTTCTTCCAGATGATGGGAAAATAGCCAAGTTCCAGGCATTTATTAGTCAGGGCGAGGTAAAGTCGTGGATCCCGCGCAATAACTCGTCCGCAGATGTCGGCGGTAAGACCATCTGCCCCAGGGGCTTTTTTCGGGTTAAAGCTTTCCACCGTCACCCTCAGCTCTTCCAGCGTAAACGGCGGATCATGTTCTTCATCATGGGCGCCATTTACTTGGGAAGCTGATTTTCGGGTTTGTCGGTGGTGAGCATCATCCTCGCTTTCAGAGTCCTCCGGGTAGAATGTCCCCGCCAAAAGTGCGACAGACTCTCTCGGGTCCAACGACTTCCCCTCCCTAACCAGAGGGAGGTCTTCTTTTCGTTTGGAAGTTCTACCTATGACTCGGTATATTCCTTCCCAAAGTCCTTCTTTGTCCTGCTTCCCACAAAAGTCTTTCCAACTTTCTATCTGTGCTCTCTTAGCTTCTATTTCATATATTTCTTTCTGTTTCAGGTACTCGGCGACGACTTTATTTCTTCGGACCGGCGCTGCACAGCGGACCCTACGTTTCTTCGTGGCGACTTCTCTCTTCAATTGGGCGAGCTTTTCGGACCACCATGGTAAGTTAAATTTATTTTTGTAATTTAATTTAGGTATATTTCTATTGCACGAGTCTATAATAATATTTATGTATTTTCCTATTTCATCCTCTAATTTACTTTTGTCTTCTATTTTGTTAAATTCTGTGATATTTATATTATTCTCTTTCAGTAACTGAACCATTTCATCATGAAACTGTCCCCAGTTAGCTTTTTTACTGTTGTATAATCTGGTAGTCCTTTTAATATGTATACCTTTAGATTTAGTGAGCCTAATTGTAAAAACTATTGTATTGTGGTCCGAACTCGTCACAGTTTCATCGATTCTCCAGTCTTCGACCAGATCCAGTAGTTCCGCCGTGCAGGCCGTTACGTCTACGAAGCTTTGGAACGTTTTTCCACCCCTAACGGTGAAGAATGTAGGGGTGGTGTCGTCGTTAAGCACCTCCATTCCAATGTCATGTATGGCACCCGCCATTTCTTCGCCTCTATGGTCGACAGTCGCGCTACCCCACCAACTACTCTTTGCATTTCCGTCGCCCCCCATGACGATGTTTCGCCGAAAGTGCTGCTTGATTGCCTGAAGCTGCTCCAGATACGGCTCTATTGGTTTCGGATCGGGCTCAAAATAGAAGGAAACTGCAAAAATCTCCCAAGCGCTGGTCCGGATGCGCACCACTACGATGTTGTTTGTGGTGAGTTTAGGGTACTGCGTGACATCAAGTTCATCGTCAAAGACTGCTATTGCAGCTTTTACAGCACCCTCTCCCTGATCAGCGCTCTGGAAGATTCTGACACCTCTGTAGTCCTTCATTTTTCGAGCCCCACCCACGTACGGTTCTTGGAGCAGCGCGAAAGAAATCCTGCGTTCTTCGGCTTCCGCAAACAATTCGTTGGTCGCGAGTTCCATCCTTTGTAAGTTAGCCTGCGCCACCACATATGGTATATTTCTTATTGGGGTCCTAATGGCGGTTTTTACAGTGGCTGGGGCAAAAAGGACTCCAGGAACCACCTTAGCAATAGGCTACTTTAGCTCTGGCTAGCGCTTCCCACTTCCTTCTCACTGCGCATTCTTGACTGAACGCATTGTGTTCAATGTCGTTCAGTTTTGCCTGCAGACAGTTACAGCAGGTCGGGGTTTCGCCGGCCATCTGACTTGCACAATCGGTTTTCATATGGGGCCCTCCACAGTGGCTGCACTTTTCCAGCGTGTCCTTGCAGAATCGCCTCCCGTGCCCGTATCCCAGACAGAGAGAACATTGCACGAGAGGCGATTGATCGGCTACTCTCACACGCTGGAGATCTATGTGCACGGATCCAGCGTCGACCATCCGTTTCCACATCATCGGAGGGACCCTCATAACAATGTGATTTGCTAAGGGGTTCCTAGCGTGCTTCTTATAGGCTATGTCCGCCTTTATATCCTCCTCTTCTAGACCTATAAAAAGATCTTTATTTTGCGTTCTCAGGGCGTTTAATACTTCCACATCACTATTATATTTGAGTACATCCCTGAGGATGACGAGGGGGTCTCTATTTTTTATTTCCTCTACGTTGAGGTCTTGTCCAGATTTTCTAATTTTATCCTTCACTTTTTGTCTTTCTTCATCAGTCCTGCATCCTATAATTACTTTCCTATCTTTTGTCTTTCTAATCCTTTCAACTGTTACTTCTCCTTCCTTTGCGTTAACTGCTTTTCTAATTTTATTAATTATTTCTTCCCCAGTTTCCGTTTCGTCACTTGCTGTGACGATCACCGAGTGCAGTGCGGTGTGTGCTGGAATCTGCACCCGTGTAGTCGCAGCCGCCACGCTTGCATAGGTTTTTCTCTCCAAGCATTCTCTCAGGGTCTCCATTTTTTCCGTGTTTTCTTTTATCAAGTCAGCCTGTTTTTCTAAAATTTTCTCCAAAGCCTCTTTTGCTCCTATCAATACTTCTTCCTCTTTCTCTGTTTCGGGCTGACTTATTCTTTTTAAATTTTTTATTGAACAGGCCTCTTTAACCAGCTGGTAGAGGCGCTCTATCACCTCCACAACTCCGCTTTTTATAACTCTACTTATATTGCCGGAGTTGTTGAGGTGGAGCTTCCCCTTTACCAGGCAGGCCCTTGCCTCAGCCAGAAGGTTAGGACTATTTAAACCATCTAGACTGGTTGGGCTACCTTTGGCCTCCGTTGCAGGTTTTCGCACCGTCTTCGGTTTCGGCTTTGGGGGCCCAACCTTTGCGAGTTTCGTTGAGGGGGGCGTTAGGCTGGTTCGAGATCCTTGATTGCCGGATTTCACCACCAACGAAAAAGTCTTGTTTGAGAGAGTAGGGCTTTGGGGTATCCCAGACTCCCACTCTCCCACACTCCTTCTGACGTTTGTGGCGGATGCTGAAAAGGTCCCTGCTGTTGGAGAGACAGTCCCATCTGTAGCTTTTACGGAGTCCAGCTCCTCATCTTGAGCAGCTTTTGGCGGAGTCCTCAACATGTTTACTAATAAATTACTTTATCTAAGTAGATTTAGTGTAATTTAAGTCAAAGTTTATGTTCAGCAAAACCAGTGTAAAGAGCCGGTTTTGGTCAAATTTACTAGGTATTCTATTTAAATTTTTGGGTAATAATAAATATACCAAAATATAAACAAAGCTTAGCCTGATAAATTAAATACAGTATAGTATGAAATGTAGGTTATCGAAAAAACTAGGTTAAGGATGGAAAAAGAGCTGCTATATCCAAACGGATAGCGTTAGACAAGTCAAATTAGCAGATCCTTGAAGGGCTAAGTCCCCCTTGTCGATAGCAGCAAAAAAGAAAAACCGGTTAGGTTAGGTTAGGTTAGGTTAGGTTAGGTTAGGTTAGGTTAGGTTAGGTTAGGTTAGGTTAGGTTAGGTTAGGTTAGGTTAGGTTAGGTTAGGTTAGGTTAGGTTAGGTTAGGTTAGGTTAGGTTAGGTTAGGTTAGGTTAGGTTAGGTTAGGTTAGGTTAGGTTAGGTTAGGTTAGGTTAGGTTAGGTTAGGTTAGGTTAGGTTAGGTTAGGTTAGGTTAGGTTAGGTTAGGTTAGGTTAGGTTAGGTTAGGTTAGGTTAGGTTAGGTTAGGTTAGGTTAGGTTAGGTTAGGTTAGGTTAGGTTAGGTTAGGTTAGGTTAGGTTAGGTTAGGTTAGGTTAGGTTAGGTTAGGTTAGGTTAGGTTAGGTTAGGTTAGGTTAGGTTAGGTTAGGTTAGGTTAGGTTAGGTTAGGTTAGGTTAGGTTAGGTTAGGTTAGGTTAGGTTAGGTTAGGTTAGGTTAGGTTAGGTTAGGTTAGGTTAGGTTAGGTTAGGTTAGGTTAGGTTAGGTTAGGTTAGGTTAGGTTAGGTTAGGTTAGGTTAGGTTAGGTTAGGTTAGGTTAGGTTAGGTTAGGTTAGGTTAGGTTAGGTTAGGTTAGGTTAGGTTAGGTTAGGTTAGGTTAGGTTAGGTTAGGTTAGGTTAGGTTAGGTTAGGTTAGGTTAGGTTAGGTTAGGTTAGGTTAGGTTAGGTTAGGTTAGGTTAGGTTAGGTTAGGTTAGGTTAGGTTAGGTTAGGTTAGGTTAGGTTAGGTTAGGTTAGGTTAGGTTAGGTTAGGTTAGGTTAGGTTAGGTTAGGTTAGGTTAGGTTAGGTTAGGTTAGGTTAGGTTAGGTTAGGTTAGGTTAGGTTAGGTTAGGTTAGGTTAGGTTAGGTTAGGTTAGGTTAGGTTAGGTTAGGTTAGGTTAGGTTAGGTTAGGTTAGGTTAGGTTAGGTTAGGTTAGGTTAGGTTAGGTTAGGTTAGGTTAGGTTAGGTTAGGTTAGGTTAGGTTAGGTTAGGTTAGGTTAGGTTAGGTTAGGTTAGGTTAGGTTAGGTTAGGTTAGGTTAGGTTAGGTTAGGTTAGGTTAGGTTAGGTTAGGTTAGGTTAGGTTAGGTTAGGTTAGGTTAGGTTAGGTTAGGTTAGGTTAGGTTAGGTTAGGTTAGGTTAGGTTAGGTTAGGTTAGGTTAGGTTAGGTTAGGTTAGGTTAGGTTAGGTTAGGTTAGGTTAGGTTAGGTTAGGTTAGGTTAGGTTAGGTTAGGTTAGGTTAGGTTAGGTTAGGTTAGGTTAGGTTAGGTTAGGTTAGGTTAGGTTAGGTTAGGTTAGGTTAGGTTAGGTTAGGTTAGGTTAGGTTAGGTTAGGTTAGGTTAGGTTAGGTTAGGTTAGGTTAGGTTAGGTTAGGTTAGGTTAGGTTAGGTTAGGTTAGGTTAGGTTAGGTTAGGTTAGGTTAGGTTAGGTTAGGTTAGGTTAGGTTAGGTTAGGTTAGGTTAGGTTAGGTTAGGTTAGGTTAGGTTAGGTTAGGTTAGGTTAGGTTAGGTTAGGTTAGGTTAGGTTAGGTTAGGTTAGGTTAGGTTAGGTTAGGTTAGGTTAGGTTAGGTTAGGTTAGGTTAGGTTAGGTTAGGTTAGGTTAGGTTAGGTTAGGTTAGGTTAGGTTAGGTTAGGTTAGGTTAGGTTAGGTTAGGTTAGGTTAGGTTAGGTTAGGTTAGGTTAGGTTAGGTTAGGTTAGGTTAGGTTAGGTTAGGTTAGGTTAGGTTAGGTTAGGTTAGGTTAGGTTAGGTTAGGTTAGGTTAGGTTAGGTTAGGTTAGGTTAGGTTAGGTTAGGTTAGGTTAGGTTAGGTTAGGTTAGGTTAGGTTAGGTTAGGTTAGGTTAGGTTAGGTTAGGTTAGGTTAGGTTAGGTTAGGTTAGGTTAGGTTAGGTTAGGTTAGGTTAGGTTAGGTTAGGTTAGGTTAGGTTAGGTTAGGTTAGGTTAGGTTAGGTTAGGTTAGGTTAGGTTAGGTTAGGTTAGGTTAGGTTAGGTTAGGTTAGGTTAGGTTAGGTTAGGTTAGGTTAGGTTAGGTTAGGTTAGGTTAGGTTAGGTTAGGTTAGGTTAGGTTAGGTTAGGTTAGGTTAGGTTAGGTTAGGTTAGGTTAGGTTAGGTTAGGTTAGGTTAGGTTAGGTTAGGTTAGGTTAGGTTAGGTTAGGTTAGGTTAGGTTAGGTTAGGTTAGGTTAGGTTAGGTTAGGTTAGGTTAGGTTAGGTTAGGTTAGGTTAGGTTAGGTTAGGTTAGGTTAGGTTAGGTTAGGTTAGGTTAGGTTAGGTTAGGTTAGGTTAGGTTAGGTTAGGTTAGGTTAGGTTAGGTTAGGTTAGGTTAGGTTAGGTTAGGTTAGGTTAGGTTAGGTTAGGTTAGGTTAGGTTAGGTTAGGTTAGGTTAGGTTAGGTTAGGTTAGGTTAGGTTAGGTTAGGTTAGGTTAGGTTAGGTTAGGTTAGGTTAGGTTAGGTTAGGTTAGGTTAGGTTAGGTTAGGTTAGGTTAGGTTAGGTTAGGTTAGGTTAGGTTAGGTTAGGTTAGGTTAGGTTAGGTTAGGTTAGGTTAGGTTAGGTTAGGTTAGGTTAGGTTAGGTTAGGTTAGGTTAGGTTAGGTTAGGTTAGGTTAGGTTAGGTTAGGTTAGGTTAGGTTAGGTTAGGTTAGGTTAGGTTAGGTTAGGTTAGGTTAGGTTAGGTTAGGTTAGGTTAGGTTAGGTTAGGTTAGGTTAGGTTAGGTTAGGTTAGGTTAGGTTAGGTTAGGTTAGGTTAGGTTAGGTTAGGTTAGGTTAGGTTAGGTTAGGTTAGGTTAGGTTAGGTTAGGTTAGGTTAGGTTAGGTTAGGTTAGGTTAGGTTAGGTTAGGTTAGGTTAGGTTAGGTTAGGTTAGGTTAGGTTAGGTTAGGTTAGGTTAGGTTAGGTTAGGTTAGGTTAGGTTAGGTTAGGTTAGGTTAGGTTAGGTTAGGTTAGGTTAGGTTAGGTTAGGTTAGGTTAGGTTAGGTTAGGTTAGGTTAGGTTAGGTTAGGTTAGGTTAGGTTAGGTTAGGTTAGGTTAGGTTAGGTTAGGTTAGGTTAGGTTAGGTTAGGTTAGGTTAGGTTAGGTTAGGTTAGGTTAGGTTAGGTTAGGTTAGGTTAGGTTAGGTTAGGTTAGGTTAGGTTAGGTTAGGTTAGGTTAGGTTAGGTTAGGTTAGGTTAGGTTAGGTTAGGTTAGGTTAGGTTAGGTTAGGTTAGGTTAGGTTAGGTTAGGTTAGGTTAGGTTAGGTTAGGTTAGGTTAGGTTAGGTTAGGTTAGGTTAGGTTAGGTTAGGTTAGGTTAGGTTAGGTTAGGTTAGGTTAGGTTAGGTTAGGTTAGGTTAGGTTAGGTTAGGTTAGGTTAGGTTAGGTTAGGTTAGGTTAGGTTAGGTTAGGTTAGGTTAGGTTAGGTTAGGTTAGGTTAGGTTAGGTTAGGTTAGGTTAGGTTAGGTTAGGTTAGGTTAGGTTAGGTTAGGTTAGGTTAGGTTAGGTTAGGTTAGGTTAGGTTAGGTTAGGTTAGGTTAGGTTAGGTTAGGTTAGGTTAGGTTAGGTTAGGTTAGGTTAGGTTAGGTTAGGTTAGGTTAGGTTAGGTTAGGTTAGGTTAGGTTAGGTTAGGTTAGGTTAGGTTAGGTTAGGTTAGGTTAGGTTAGGTTAGGTTAGGTTAGGTTAGGTTAGGTTAGGTTAGGTTAGGTTAGGTTAGGTTAGGTTAGGTTAGGTTAGGTTAGGTTAGGTTAGGTTAGGTTAGGTTAGGTTAGGTTAGGTTAGGTTAGGTTAGGTTAGGTTAGGTTAGGTTAGGTTAGGTTAGGTTAGGTTAGGTTAGGTTAGGTTAGGTTAGGTTAGGTTAGGTTAGGTTAGGTTAGGTTAGGTTAGGTTAGGTTAGGTTAGGTTAGGTTAGGTTAGGTTAGGTTAGGTTAGGTTAGGTTAGGTTAGGTTAGGTTAGGTTAGGTTAGGTTAGGTTAGGTTAGGTTAGGTTAGGTTAGGTTAGGTTAGGTTAGGTTAGGTTAGGTTAGGTTAGGTTAGGTTAGGTTAGGTTAGGTTAGGTTAGGTTAGGTTAGGTTAGGTTAGGTTAGGTTAGGTTAGGTTAGGTTAGGTTAGGTTAGGTTAGGTTAGGTTAGGTTAGGTTAGGTTAGGTTAGGTTAGGTTAGGTTAGGTTAGGTTAGGTTAGGTTAGGTTAGGTTAGGTTAGGTTAGGTTAGGTTAGGTTAGGTTAGGTTAGGTTAGGTTAGGTTAGGTTAGGTTAGGTTAGGTTAGGTTAGGTTAGGTTAGGTTAGGTTAGGTTAGGTTAGGTTAGGTTAGGTTAGGTTAGGTTAGGTTAGGTTAGGTTAGGTTAGGTTAGGTTAGGTTAGGTTAGGTTAGGTTAGGTTAGGTTAGGTTAGGTTAGGTTAGGTTAGGTTAGGTTAGGTTAGGTTAGGTTAGGTTAGGTTAGGTTAGGTTAGGTTAGGTTAGGTTAGGTTAGGTTAGGTTAGGTTAGGTTAGGTTAGGTTAGGTTAGGTTAGGTTAGGTTAGGTTAGGTTAGGTTAGGTTAGGTTAGGTTAGGTTAGGTTAGGTTAGGTTAGGTTAGGTTAGGTTAGGTTAGGTTAGGTTAGGTTAGGTTAGGTTAGGTTAGGTTAGGTTAGGTTAGGTTAGGTTAGGTTAGGTTAGGTTAGGTTAGGTTAGGTTAGGTTAGGTTAGGTTAGGTTAGGTTAGGTTAGGTTAGGTTAGGTTAGGTTAGGTTAGGTTAGGTTAGGTTAGGTTAGGTTAGGTTAGGTTAGGTTAGGTTAGGTTAGGTTAGGTTAGGTTAGGTTAGGTTAGGTTAGGTTAGGTTAGGTTAGGTTAGGTTAGGTTAGGTTAGGTTAGGTTAGGTTAGGTTAGGTTAGGTTAGGTTAGGTTAGGTTAGGTTAGGTTAGGTTAGGTTAGGTTAGGTTAGGTTAGGTTAGGTTAGGTTAGGTTAGGTTAGGTTAGGTTAGGTTAGGTTAGGTTAGGTTAGGTTAGGTTAGGTTAGGTTAGGTTAGGTTAGGTTAGGTTAGGTTAGGTTAGGTTAGGTTAGGTTAGGTTAGGTTAGGTTAGGTTAGGTTAGGTTAGGTTAGGTTAGGTTAGGTTAGGTTAGGTTAGGTTAGGTTAGGTTAGGTTAGGTTAGGTTAGGTTAGGTTAGGTTAGGTTAGGTTAGGTTAGGTTAGGTTAGGTTAGGTTAGGTTAGGTTAGGTTAGGTTAGGTTAGGTTAGGTTAGGTTAGGTTAGGTTAGGTTAGGTTAGGTTAGGTTAGGTTAGGTTAGGTTAGGTTAGGTTAGGTTAGGTTAGGTTAGGTTAGGTTAGGTTAGGTTAGGTTAGGTTAGGTTAGGTTAGGTTAGGTTAGGTTAGGTTAGGTTAGGTTAGGTTAGGTTAGGTTAGGTTAGGTTAGGTTAGGTTAGGTTAGGTTAGGTTAGGTTAGGTTAGGTTAGGTTAGGTTAGGTTAGGTTAGGTTAGGTTAGGTTAGGTTAGGTTAGGTTAGGTTAGGTTAGGTTAGGTTAGGTTAGGTTAGGTTAGGTTAGGTTAGGTTAGGTTAGGTTAGGTTAGGTTAGGTTAGGTTAGGTTAGGTTAGGTTAGGTTAGGTTAGGTTAGGTTAGGTTAGGTTAGGTTAGGTTAGGTTAGGTTAGGTTAGGTTAGGTTAGGTTAGGTTAGGTTAGGTTAGGTTAGGTTAGGTTAGGTTAGGTTAGGTTAGGTTAGGTTAGGTTAGGTTAGGTTAGGTTAGGTTAGGTTAGGTTAGGTTAGGTTAGGTTAGGTTAGGTTAGGTTAGGTTAGGTTAGGTTAGGTTAGGTTAGGTTAGGTTAGGTTAGGTTAGGTTAGGTTAGGTTAGGTTAGGTTAGGTTAGGTTAGGTTAGGTTAGGTTAGGTTAGGTTAGGTTAGGTTAGGTTAGGTTAGGTTAGGTTAGGTTAGGTTAGGTTAGGTTAGGTTAGGTTAGGTTAGGTTAGGTTAGGTTAGGTTAGGTTAGGTTAGGTTAGGTTAGGTTAGGTTAGGTTAGGTTAGGTTAGGTTAGGTTAGGTTAGGTTAGGTTAGGTTAGGTTAGGTTAGGTTAGGTTAGGTTAGGTTAGGTTAGGTTAGGTTAGGTTAGGTTAGGTTAGGTTAGGTTAGGTTAGGTTAGGTTAGGTTAGGTTAGGTTAGGTTAGGTTAGGTTAGGTTAGGTTAGGTTAGGTTAGGTTAGGTTAGGTTAGGTTAGGTTAGGTTAGGTTAGGTTAGGTTAGGTTAGGTTAGGTTAGGTTAGGTTAGGTTAGGTTAGGTTAGGTTAGGTTAGGTTAGGTTAGGTTAGGTTAGGTTAGGTTAGGTTAGGTTAGGTTAGGTTAGGTTAGGTTAGGTTAGGTTAGGTTAGGTTAGGTTAGGTTAGGTTAGGTTAGGTTAGGTTAGGTTAGGTTAGGTTAGGTTAGGTTAGGTTAGGTTAGGTTAGGTTAGGTTAGGTTAGGTTAGGTTAGGTTAGGTTAGGTTAGGTTAGGTTAGGTTAGGTTAGGTTAGGTTAGGTTAGGTTAGGTTAGGTTAGGTTAGGTTAGGTTAGGTTAGGTTAGGTTAGGTTAGGTTAGGTTAGGTTAGGTTAGGTTAGGTTAGGTTAGGTTAGGTTAGGTTAGGTTAGGTTAGGTTAGGTTAGGTTAGGTTAGGTTAGGTTAGGTTAGGTTAGGTTAGGTTAGGTTAGGTTAGGTTAGGTTAGGTTAGGTTAGGTTAGGTTAGGTTAGGTTAGGTTAGGTTAGGTTAGGTTAGGTTAGGTTAGGTTAGGTTAGGTTAGGTTAGGTTAGGTTAGGTTAGGTTAGGTTAGGTTAGGTTAGGTTAGGTTAGGTTAGGTTAGGTTAGGTTAGGTTAGGTTAGGTTAGGTTAGGTTAGGTTAGGTTAGGTTAGGTTAGGTTAGGTTAGGTTAGGTTAGGTTAGGTTAGGTTAGGTTAGGTTAGGTTAGGTTAGGTTAGGTTAGGTTAGGTTAGGTTAGGTTAGGTTAGGTTAGGTTAGGTTAGGTTAGGTTAGGTTAGGTTAGGTTAGGTTAGGTTAGGTTAGGTTAGGTTAGGTTAGGTTAGGTTAGGTTAGGTTAGGTTAGGTTAGGTTAGGTTAGGTTAGGTTAGGTTAGGTTAGGTTAGGTTAGGTTAGGTTAGGTTAGGTTAGGTTAGGTTAGGTTAGGTTAGGTTAGGTTAGGTTAGGTTAGGTTAGGTTAGGTTAGGTTAGGTTAGGTTAGGTTAGGTTAGGTTAGGTTAGGTTAGGTTAGGTTAGGTTAGGTTAGGTTAGGTTAGGTTAGGTTAGGTTAGGTTAGGTTAGGTTAGGTTAGGTTAGGTTAGGTTAGGTTAGGTTAGGTTAGGTTAGGTTAGGTTAGGTTAGGTTAGGTTAGGTTAGGTTAGGTTAGGTTAGGTTAGGTTAGGTTAGGTTAGGTTAGGTTAGGTTAGGTTAGGTTAGGTTAGGTTAGGTTAGGTTAGGTTAGGTTAGGTTAGGTTAGGTTAGGTTAGGTTAGGTTAGGTTAGGTTAGGTTAGGTTAGGTTAGGTTAGGTTAGGTTAGGTTAGGTTAGGTTAGGTTAGGTTAGGTTAGGTTAGGTTAGGTTAGGTTAGGTTAGGTTAGGTTAGGTTAGGTTAGGTTAGGTTAGGTTAGGTTAGGTTAGGTTAGGTTAGGTTAGGTTAGGTTAGGTTAGGTTAGGTTAGGTTAGGTTAGGTTAGGTTAGGTTAGGTTAGGTTAGGTTAGGTTAGGTTAGGTTAGGTTAGGTTAGGTTAGGTTAGGTTAGGTTAGGTTAGGTTAGGTTAGGTTAGGTTAGGTTAGGTTAGGTTAGGTTAGGTTAGGTTAGGTTAGGTTAGGTTAGGTTAGGTTAGGTTAGGTTAGGTTAGGTTAGGTTAGGTTAGGTTAGGTTAGGTTAGGTTAGGTTAGGTTAGGTTAGGTTAGGTTAGGTTAGGTTAGGTTAGGTTAGGTTAGGTTAGGTTAGGTTAGGTTAGGTTAGGTTAGGTTAGGTTAGGTTAGGTTAGGTTAGGTTAGGTTAGGTTAGGTTAGGTTAGGTTAGGTTAGGTTAGGTTAGGTTAGGTTAGGTTAGGTTAGGTTAGGTTAGGTTAGGTTAGGTTAGGTTAGGTTAGGTTAGGTTAGGTTAGGTTAGGTTAGGTTAGGTTAGGTTAGGTTAGGTTAGGTTAGGTTAGGTTAGGTTAGGTTAGGTTAGGTTAGGTTAGGTTAGGTTAGGTTAGGTTAGGTTAGGTTAGGTTAGGTTAGGTTAGGTTAGGTTAGGTTAGGTTAGGTTAGGTTAGGTTAGGTTAGGTTAGGTTAGGTTAGGTTAGGTTAGGTTAGGTTAGGTTAGGTTAGGTTAGGTTAGGTTAGGTTAGGTTAGGTTAGGTTAGGTTAGGTTAGGTTAGGTTAGGTTAGGTTAGGTTAGGTTAGGTTAGGTTAGGTTAGGTTAGGTTAGGTTAGGTTAGGTTAGGTTAGGTTAGGTTAGGTTAGGTTAGGTTAGGTTAGGTTAGGTTAGGTTAGGTTAGGTTAGGTTAGGTTAGGTTAGGTTAGGTTAGGTTAGGTTAGGTTAGGTTAGGTTAGGTTAGGTTAGGTTAGGTTAGGTTAGGTTAGGTTAGGTTAGGTTAGGTTAGGTTAGGTTAGGTTAGGTTAGGTTAGGTTAGGTTAGGTTAGGTTAGGTTAGGTTAGGTTAGGTTAGGTTAGGTTAGGTTAGGTTAGGTTAGGTTAGGTTAGGTTAGGTTAGGTTAGGTTAGGTTAGGTTAGGTTAGGTTAGGTTAGGTTAGGTTAGGTTAGGTTAGGTTAGGTTAGGTTAGGTTAGGTTAGGTTAGGTTAGGTTAGGTTAGGTTAGGTTAGGTTAGGTTAGGTTAGGTTAGGTTAGGTTAGGTTAGGTTAGGTTAGGTTAGGTTAGGTTAGGTTAGGTTAGGTTAGGTTAGGTTAGGTTAGGTTAGGTTAGGTTAGGTTAGGTTAGGTTAGGTTAGGTTAGGTTAGGTTAGGTTAGGTTAGGTTAGGTTAGGTTAGGTTAGGTTAGGTTAGGTTAGGTTAGGTTAGGTTAGGTTAGGTTAGGTTAGGTTAGGTTAGGTTAGGTTAGGTTAGGTTAGGTTAGGTTAGGTTAGGTTAGGTTAGGTTAGGTTAGGTTAGGTTAGGTTAGGTTAGGTTAGGTTAGGTTAGGTTAGGTTAGGTTAGGTTAGGTTAGGTTAGGTTAGGTTAGGTTAGGTTAGGTTAGGTTAGGTTAGGTTAGGTTAGGTTAGGTTAGGTTAGGTTAGGTTAGGTTAGGTTAGGTTAGGTTAGGTTAGGTTAGGTTAGGTTAGGTTAGGTTAGGTTAGGTTAGGTTAGGTTAGGTTAGGTTAGGTTAGGTTAGGTTAGGTTAGGTTAGGTTAGGTTAGGTTAGGTTAGGTTAGGTTAGGTTAGGTTAGGTTAGGTTAGGTTAGGTTAGGTTAGGTTAGGTTAGGTTAGGTTAGGTTAGGTTAGGTTAGGTTAGGTTAGGTTAGGTTAGGTTAGGTTAGGTTAGGTTAGGTTAGGTTAGGTTAGGTTAGGTTAGGTTAGGTTAGGTTAGGTTAGGTTAGGTTAGGTTAGGTTAGGTTAGGTTAGGTTAGGTTAGGTTAGGTTAGGTTAGGTTAGGTTAGGTTAGGTTAGGTTAGGTTAGGTTAGGTTAGGTTAGGTTAGGTTAGGTTAGGTTAGGTTAGGTTAGGTTAGGTTAGGTTAGGTTAGGTTAGGTTAGGTTAGGTTAGGTTAGGTTAGGTTAGGTTAGGTTAGGTTAGGTTAGGTTAGGTTAGGTTAGGTTAGGTTAGGTTAGGTTAGGTTAGGTTAGGTTAGGTTAGGTTAGGTTAGGTTAGGTTAGGTTAGGTTAGGTTAGGTTAGGTTAGGTTAGGTTAGGTTAGGTTAGGTTAGGTTAGGTTAGGTTAGGTTAGGTTAGGTTAGGTTAGGTTAGGTTAGGTTAGGTTAGGTTAGGTTAGGTTAGGTTAGGTTAGGTTAGGTTAGGTTAGGTTAGGTTAGGTTAGGTTAGGTTAGGTTAGGTTAGGTTAGGTTAGGTTAGGTTAGGTTAGGTTAGGTTAGGTTAGGTTAGGTTAGGTTAGGTTAGGTTAGGTTAGGTTAGGTTAGGTTAGGTTAGGTTAGGTTAGGTTAGGTTAGGTTAGGTTAGGTTAGGTTAGGTTAGGTTAGGTTAGGTTAGGTTAGGTTAGGTTAGGTTAGGTTAGGTTAGGTTAGGTTAGGTTAGGTTAGGTTAGGTTAGGTTAGGTTAGGTTAGGTTAGGTTAGGTTAGGTTAGGTTAGGTTAGGTTAGGTTAGGTTAGGTTAGGTTAGGTTAGGTTAGGTTAGGTTAGGTTCAGGTTAGGTTAGGTTAGGTTAGGTTAGGTTAGGTTAGGTTAGGTTAGGTTAGGTTAGGTTAGGTTAGGTTAGGTTAGGTTAGGTTAGGTTAGGTTAGGTTAGGTTAGGTTAGGTTAGGTTAGGTTAGGTTAGGTTAGGTTAGGTTAGGTTAGGTTAGGTTAGGTTAGGTTAGGTTAGGTTAGGTTAGGTTAGGTTAGGTTAGGTTAGGTTAGGTTAGGTTAGGTTAGGTTAGGTTAGGTTAGGTTAGGTTAGGTTAGGTTAGGTTAGGTTAGGTTAGGTTAGGTTAGGTTAGGTTAGGTTAGGTTAGGTTAGGTTAGGTTAGGTTAGGTTAGGTTAGGTTAGGTTAGGTTAGGTTAGGTTAGGTTAGGTTAGGTTAGGTTAGGTTAGGTTAGGTTAGGTTAGGTTAGGTTAGGTTAGGTTAGGTTAGGTTAGGTTAGGTTAGGTTAGGTTAGGTTAGGTTAGGTTAGGTTAGGTTAGGTTAGGTTAGGTTAGGTTAGGTTAGGTTAGGTTAGGTTAGGTTAGGTTAGGTTAGGTTAGGTTAGGTTAGGTTAGGTTAGGTTAGGTTAGGTTAGGTTAGGTTAGGTTAGGTTAGGTTAGGTTAGGTTAGGTTAGGTTAGGTTAGGTTAGGTTAGGTTAGGTTAGGTTAGGTTAGGTTAGGTTAGGTTAGGTTAGGTTAGGTTAGGTTAGGTTAGGTTAGGTTAGGTTAGGTTAGGTTAGGTTAGGTTAGGTTAGGTTAGGTTAGGTTAGGTTAGGTTAGGTTAGGTTAGGTTAGGTTAGGTTAGGTTAGGTTAGGTTAGGTTAGGTTAGGTTAGGTTAGGTTAGGTTAGGTTAGGTTAGGTTAGGTTAGGTTAGGTTAGGTTAGGTTAGGTTAGGTTAGGTTAGGTTAGGTTAGGTTAGGTTAGGTTAGGTTAGGTTAGGTTAGGTTAGGTTAGGTTAGGTTAGGTTAGGTTAGGTTAGGTTAGGTTAGGTTAGGTTAGGTTAGGTTAGGTTAGGTTAGGTTAGGTTAGGTTAGGTTAGGTTAGGTTAGGTTAGGTTAGGTTAGGTTAGGTTAGGTTAGGTTAGGTTAGGTTAGGTTAGGTTAGGTTAGGTTAGGTTAGGTTAGGTTAGGTTAGGTTAGGTTAGGTTAGGTTAGGTTAGGTTAGGTTAGGTTAGGTTAGGTTAGGTTAGGTTAGGTTAGGTTAGGTTAGGTTAGGTTAGGTTAGGTTAGGTTAGGTTAGGTTAGGTTAGGTTAGGTTAGGTTAGGTTAGGTTAGGTTAGGTTAGGTTAGGTTAGGTTAGGTTAGGTTAGGTTAGGTTAGGTTAGGTTAGGTTAGGTTAGGTTAGGTTAGGTTAGGTTAGGTTAGGTTAGGTTAGGTTAGGTTAGGTTAGGTTAGGTTAGGTTAGGTTAGGTTAGGTTAGGTTAGGTTAGGTTAGGTTAGGTTAGGTTAGGTTAGGTTAGGTTAGGTTAGGTTAGGTTAGGTTAGGTTAGGTTAGGTTAGGTTAGGTTAGGTTAGGTTAGGTTAGGTTAGGTTAGGTTAGGTTAGGTTAGGTTAGGTTAGGTTAGGTTAGGTTAGGTTAGGTTAGGTTAGGTTAGGTTAGGTTAGGTTAGGTTAGGTTAGGTTAGGTTAGGTTAGGTTAGGTTAGGTTAGGTTAGGTTAGGTTAGGTTAGGTTAGGTTAGGTTAGGTTAGGTTAGGTTAGGTTAGGTTAGGTTAGGTTAGGTTAGGTTAGGTTAGGTTAGGTTAGGTTAGGTTAGGTTAGGTTAGGTTAGGTTAGGTTAGGTTAGGTTAGGTTAGGTTAGGTTAGGTTAGGTTAGGTTAGGTTAGGTTAGGTTAGGTTAGGTTAGGTTAGGTTAGGTTAGGTTAGGTTAGGTTAGGTTAGG
>OU611982.1:20376821-20399144 GCA_914767915.1 Agriopis aurantiaria | reverse complement strand
TAACCTAACCTAACCTAACCTAACCTAACCTAACCTAACCTAACCTAACCTAACCTAACCTAACCTAACCTAACCTAACCTAACCTAACCTAACCTAACCTAACCTAACCTAACCTAACCTAACCTAACCTAACCTAACCTAACCTAACCTAACCTAACCTAACCTAACCTAACCTAACCTAACCTAACCTAACCTAACCTAACCTAACCTAACCTAACCTAACCTAACCTAACCTAACCTAACCTAACCTAACCTAACCTAACCTAACCTAACCTAACCTAACCTAACCTAACCTAACCTAACCTAACCTAACCTAACCTAACCTAACCTAACCTAGCCTAACCTAACCTAACCTAACCTAACCTAACCTAACCTAACCTAACCTAACCTAACCTAACCTAACCTAACCTAACCTAACCTAACCTAACCTAACCTAACCTAACCTAACCTAACCTAACCTAACCTAACCTAACCTAACCTAACCTAACCTAACCTAACCTAACCTAACCTAACCTAACCTAACCTAACCTAACCTAACCTAACCTAACCTAACCTAACCTAACCTAACCTAACCTAACCTAACCTAACCTAACCTAACCTAACCTAACCTAACCTAACCTAACCTAACCTAACCTAACCTAACCTAACCTAACCTAACCTAACCTAACCTAACCTAACCTAACCTAACCTAACCTAACCTAACCTAACCTAACCTAACCTAACCTAACCTAACCTAACCTAACCTAACCTAACCTAACCTAACCTAACCTAACCTAACCTAACCTAACCTAACCTAACCTAACCTAACCTAACCTAACCTAACCTAACCTAACCTAACCTAACCTAACCTAACCTAACCTAACCTAACCTAACCTAACCTAACCTAACCTAACCTAACCTAACCTAACCTAACCTAACCTAACCTAACCTAACCTAACCTAACCTAACCTAACCTAACCTAACCTAACCTAATCTAACCTAACCTAACCTAACCTAACCTAACCTAACCTAACCTAACCTAACCTAACCTAACCTAACCTAACCTAACCTAACCTAACCTAACCTAACCTAACCTAACCTAACCTAACCTAACCTAACCTAACCTAACCTAACCTAACCTAACCTAACCTAACCTAACCTAACCTAACCTAACCTAACCTAACCTAACCTAACCTAACCTAACCTAACCTAACCTAACCTAACCTAACCTAACCTAACCTAACCTAACCTAACCTAACCTAACCTAACCTAACCTAACCTAACCTAACCTAACCTAACCTAACCTAACCTAACCTAACCTAACCTAACCTAACCTAACCTAACCTAACCTAACCTAACCTAACCTAACCTAACCTAACCTAACCTAACCTAACCTAACCTAACCTAACCTAACCTAACCTAACCTAACCTAACCTAACCTAACCTAACCTAACCTAACCTAACCTAACCTAACCTAACCTAACCTAACCTAACCTAACCTAACCTAACCTAACCTAACCTAACCTAACCTAACCTAACCTAACCTAACCTAACCTAACCTAACCTAACCTAACCTAACCTAACCTAACCTAACCTAACCTAACCTAACCTAACCTAACCTAACCTAACCTAACCTAACCTAACCTAACCTAACCTAACCTAACCTAACCTAACCTAACCTAACCTAACCTAACCTAACCTAACCTAACCTAACCTAACCTAACCTAACCTAACCTAACCTAACCTAACCTAACCTAACCTAACCTAACCTAACCTAACCTAACCTAACCTAACCTAACCTAACCTAACCTAACCTAACCTAACCTAACCTAACCTAACCTAACCTAACCTAACCTAACCTAACCTAACCTAACCTAACCTAACCTAACCTAACCTAACCTAACCTAACCTAACCTAACCTAACCTAACCTAACCTAACCTAACCTAACCTAACCTAACCTAACCTAACCTAACCTAACCTAACCTAACCTAACCTAACCTAACCTAACCTAACCTAACCTAACCTAACCTAACCTAACCTAACCTAACCTAACCTAACCTAACCTAACCTAACCTAACCTAACCTAACCTAACCTAACCTAACCTAACCTAACCTAACCTAACCTAACCTAACCTAACCTAACCTAACCTAACCTAACCTAACCTAACCTAACCTAACCTAACCTAACCTAACCTAACCTAACCTAACCTAACCTAACCTAACCTAACCTAACCTAACCTAACCTAACCTAACCTAACCTAACCTAACCTAACCTAACCTAACCTAACCTAACCTAACCTAACCTAACCTAACCTAACCTAACCTAACCTAACCTAACCTAACCTAACCTAACCTAACCTAACCTAACCTAACCTAACCTAACCTAACCTAACCTAACCTAACCTAACCTAACCTAACCTAACCTAACCTAACCTAACCTAACCTAACCTAACCTAACCTAACCTAACCTAACCTAACCTAACCTAACCTAACCTAACCTAACCTAACCTAACCTAACCTAACCTAACCTAACCTAACCTAACCTAACCTAACCTAACCTAACCTAACCTAACCTAACCTAACCTAACCTAACCTAACCTAACCTAACCTAACCTAACCTAACCTAACCTAACCTAACCTAACCTAACCTAACCTAACCTAACCTAACCTAACCTAACCTAACCTAACCTAACCTAACCTAACCTAACCTAACCTAACCTAACCTAACCTAACCTAACCTAACCTAACCTAACCTAACCTAACCTAACCTAACCTAACCTAACCTAACCTAACCTAACCTAACCTAACCTAACCTAACCTAACCTAACCTAACCTAACCTAACCTAACCTAACCTAACCTAACCTAACCTAACCTAACCTAACCTAACCTAACCTAACCTAACCTAACCTAACCTAACCTAACCTAACCTAACCTAACCTAACCTAACCTAACCTAACCTAACCTAACCTAACCTAACCTAACCTAACCTAACCTAACCTATCCTAACCTAACCTAACCTAACCTAACCTAACCTAACCTAACCTAACCTAACCTAACCTAACCTAACCTAACCTAACCTAACCTAACCTAACCTAACCTAACCTAACCTAACCTAACCTAACCTAACCTAACCTAACCTAACCTAACCTAACCTAACCTAACCTAACCTAACCTAACCTAACCTAACCTAACCTAACCTAACCTAACCTAACCTAACCTAACCTAACCTAACCTAACCTAACCTAACCTAACCTAACCTAACCTAACCTAACCTAACCTAACCTAACCTAACCTAACCTAACCTAACCTAACCTAACCTAACCTAACCTAACCTAACCTAACCTAACCTAACCTAACCTAACCTAACCTAACCTAACCTAACCTAACCTAACCTAACCTAACCTAACCTAACCTAACCTAACCTAACCTAACCTAACCTAACCTAACCTAACCTAACCTAACCTAACCTAACCTAACCTAACCTAACCTAACCTAACCTAACCTAACCTAACCTAACCTAACCTAACCTAACCTGAACCTAACCTAACCTAACCTAACCTAACCTAACCTAACCTAACCTAACCTAACCTAACCTAACCTAACCTAACCTAACCTAACCTAACCTAACCTAACCTAACCTAACCTAACCTAACCTAACCTAACCTAACCTAACCTAACCTAACCTAACCTAACCTAACCTAACCTAACCTAACCTAACCTAACCTAACCTAACCTAACCTAACCTAACCTAACCTAACCTAACCTAACCTAACCTAACCTAACCTAACCTAACCTAACCTAACCTAACCTAACCTAACCTAACCTAACCTAACCTAACCTAACCTAACCTAACCTAACCTAACCTAACCTAACCTAACCTAACCTAACCTAACCTAACCTAACCTAACCTAACCTAACCTAACCTAACCTAACCTAACCTAACCTAACCTAACCTAACCTAACCTAACCTAACCTAACCTAACCTAACCTAACCTAACCTAACCTAACCTAACCTAACCTAACCTAACCTAACCTAACCTAACCTAACCTAACCTAACCTAACCTAACCTAACCTAACCTAACCTAACCTAACCTAACCTAACCTAACCTAACCTAACCTAACCTAACCTAACCTAACCTAACCTAACCTAACCTAACCTAACCTAGCCTAACCTAACCTAACCTAACCTAACCTAACCTAACCTAACCTAACCTAACCTAACCTAACCTAACCTAACCTAACCTAACCTAACCTAACCTAACCTAACCTAACCTAACCTAACCTAACCTAACCTAACCTAACCTAACCTAACCTAACCTAACCTAACCTAACCTAACCTAACCTAACCTAACCTAACCTAACCTAACCTAACCTAACCTAACCTAACCTAACCTAACCTAACCTAACCTAACCTAACCTAACCTAACCTAACCTAACCTAACCTAACCTAACCTAACCTAACCTAACCTAACCTAACCTAACCTAACCTAACCTAACCTAACCTAACCTAACCTAACCTAACCTAACCTAACCTAACCTAACCTAACCTAACCTAACCTAACCTAACCTAACCTAACCTAACCTAACCTAACCTAACCTAACCTAACCTAACCTAACCTAACCTAACCTAACCTAACCTAACCTAACCTAACCTAACCTAACCTAACCTAACCTAACCTAACCTAACCTAACCTAACCTAACCTAACCTAACCTAACCTAACCTAACCTAACCTAACCTAACCTAACCTAACCTAACCTAACCTAACCTAACCTAACCTAACCTAACCTAACCTAACCTAACCTAACCTAACCTAACCTAACCTAACCTAACCTAACCTAACCTAACCTAACCTAACCTAACCTAACCTAACCTAACCTAACCTAACCTAACCTAACCTAACCTAACCTAACCTAACCTAACCTAACCTAACCTAACCTAACCTAACCTAACCTAACCTAACCTAACCTAACCTAACCTAACCTAACCTAACCTAACCTAACCTAACCTAACCTAACCTAACCTAACCTAACCTAACCTAACCTAACCTAACCTAACCTAACCTAACCTAACCTAACCTAACCTAACCTAACCTAACCTAACCTAACCTAACCTAACCTAACCTAACCTAACCTAACCTAACCTAACCTAACCTAACCTAACCTAACCTAACCTAACCTAACCTAACCTAACCTAACCTAACCTAACCTAACCTAACCTAACCTAACCTAACCTAACCTAACCTAACCTAACCTAACCTAACCTAACCTAACCTAACCTAACCTAACCTAACCTAACCTAACCTAACCTAACCTAACCTAACCTAACCTAACCTAACCTAACCTAACCTAACCTAACCTAACCTAACCTAACCTAACCTAACCTAACCTAACCTAACCTAACCTAACCTAACCTAACCTAACCTAACCTAACCTAACCTAACCTAACCTAACCTAACCTAACCTAACCTAACCTAACCTAACCTAACCTAACCTAACCTAACCTAACCTAACCTAACCTAACCTAACCTAACCTAACCTAACCTAACCTAACCTAACCTAACCTAACCTAACCTAACCTAACCTAACCTAACCTAACCTAACCTAACCTAACCTAACCTAACCTAACCTAACCTAACCTAACCTAACCTAACCTAACCTAACCTAACCTAACCTAACCTAACCTAACCTAACCTAACCTAACCTAACCTAACCTAACCTAACCTAACCTAACCTAACCTAACCTAACCTAACCTAACCTAACCTAACCTAACCTAACCTAACCTAACCTAACCTAACCTAACCTAACCTAACCTAACCTAACCTAACCTAACCTAACCTAACCTAACCTAACCTAACCTAACCTAACCTAACCTAACCTAACCTAACCTAACCTAACCTAACCTAACCTAACCTAACCTAACCTAACCTAACCTAACCTAACCTAACCTAACCTAACCTAACCTAACCTAACCTAACCTAACCTAACCTAACCTAACCTAACCTAACCTAACCTAACCTAACCTAACCTAACCTAACCTAACCTAACCTAACCTAACCTAACCTAACCTAACCTAACCTAACCTAACCTAACCTAACCTAACCTAACCTAACCTAACCTAACCTAACCTAACCTAACCTAACCTAACCTAACCTAACCTAACCTAACCTAACCTAACCTAACCTAACCTAACCTAACCTAACCTAACCTAACCTAACCTAACCTAACCTAACCTAACCTAACCTAACCTAACCTAACCTAACCTAACCTAACCTAACCTAACCTAACCTAACCTAACCTAACCTAACCTAACCTAACCTAACCTAACCTAACCTAACCTAACCTAACCTAACCTAACCTAACCTAACCTAACCTAACCTAACCTAACCTAACCTAACCTAACCTAACCTAACCTAACCTAACCTAACCTAACCTAACCTAACCTAACCTAACCTAACCTAACCTAACCTAACCTAACCTAACCTAACCTAACCTAACCTAACCTAACCTAACCTAACCTAACCTAACCTAACCTAACCTAACCTAACCTAACCTAACCTAACCTAACCTAACCTAACCTAACCTAACCTAACCTAACCTAACCTAACCTAACCTAACCTAACCTAACCTAACCTAACCTAACCTAACCTAACCTAACCTAACCTAACCTAACCTAACCTAACCTAACCTAACCTAACCTAACCTAACCTAACCTAACCTAACCTAACCTAACCTAACCTAACCTAACCTAACCTAACCTAACCTAACCTAACCTAACCTAACCTAACCTAACCTAACCTAACCTAACCTAACCTAACCTAACCTAACCTAACCTAACCTAACCTAACCTAACCTAACCTAACCTAACCTAACCCCTACGATCATGTATGCCGCCAGTGCATGGGCACCTGCAACAAACAAAATAGGAATAAAAAATCAGTTTGATGCGGTGCAGCGTGGCTTTGTTCAAAAGATTATAAAGGCATACAGGACAGTTTCATTAAACTCGGCGCTAACAATCGCTGGGCTACTTCCGCTCGACATAAGGGTAAGGGAAGCAGCCTTGCTATATGAATTAAAAAAAGGATACACCCAGCGGTTGATAGGAGACCGGGAGATGGAGCGTCCTGTGCCTTACACAGCAAAGCCACACCCTGCCCAACAAATGGAACTAGAGTTCACATGCCTGGCGGACGAAGCAGCATTAAAACAGCACTACAACGACCGTCTAAATATCTTCACCGATGGAAGTAGAATAGAAGGGAAAGTCGGCGCAGCGCTATCCGTTTGGGATGGCGCTGCGGAGATCAGTACCCAAAAATTGAAGCTGGGAGAATGCTGCTCCGTCTACCAGGCCGAGCTACTAGCATTAGTAGCGGCGACGAAGAGGGCCCTTGTGGAATCGAAACCTAGTTGCAACATTTATTGCGATTCGAGATCCGCCCTTGAAACGGTAACAAACATCACATCCCTCCACCCCCTCGCAGTAGAAGTAAGAGAAAACATTCTGAAAATAAAGGCAAATAACAAAATACTGAGATTATTTTGGATTAAGGCTCACGCGGGGCTGGAGGGAAACGAGAGGGCGGATGAACTGGCAAAAAGTGCTGCGTTGCATTCTAAGGTTAAACCTCATTATAATAGCTGCCCGGTTTCATTCGCCAAGCGACAAATCCGAAAGGAGTCGCTCGACGAATGGAACCGGCGCTACAAAGACGGTAAAACAGCGTCGACCACAAGGGTCTTCTTCCCTGACGCAATAAGGGCACACCGCATAGTAAGGAAATTGACATTAAAGCCTGAAACTGTACAGCTATTAACAGGGCACGGCGGATTCTCCTCGTATTTGTATCGTTTCAAGTGCAAGGAGAGTCCGGCGTGTCCCTGTGATCCTCTTGTAGAGGAAAGTGCCCTGCACGTCATCACTGATTGTCCCATCTACGGCACACATAGGTTCAACATTGAAAACGAGATAGACATGAAGATAAAAATTGAAAATTTGCACGAAATACTGGAAAATAAAGATATAAGAAACAAATTTATTGAATATTGTAATGAAGTAGTAATAAGAGTAGCAAGTAAGAATAAATAGTAAACAAAAGGATCCACTACTGTGTATTATGTAAATACACAGTAAGTGACCATAGATATAAGAACATGTATACAAAATCAATAACTGTAAGATATAGCTCATAGACATGTAAATAGACATAAGCAAATTTATTAAATGCACCTAGATATATTTTATGTAAATCCCTTGAGGCTACAAAATTCTAAGCTTAAACTTTGGGCTACAAACATTGGACCACCCACCAATGTCAAGTATAATAGAGATGAATGCAAGAATGACAATGTATGAAGAATGGAAGATTTGTAAAAAAGCGAGAACTGGTATGAAAAGAAAATGTGTAGTAAGGTCTCCGATTCCGTCGGAGGTAGGATAGCTCGCGGGCCGGACCACAATGCGTCCGGACAGGAAAAAAAAAAAAAAAAAAAAAAAAAACCTAACCTAACCTAACCTAACCTAACCTAACCTAACCTAACCTAACCTAACCTAACCTAACCTAACCTAACCTAACCTAACCTAACCTAACCTAACCTAACCTAACCTAACCTAACCTAACCTAACCTAACCTAACCTAACCTAACCTAACCTAACCTAACCTAACCTAACCTAACCTAACCTAACCTAACCTAACCTAACCTAACCTAACCTAACCTAACCTAACCTAACCTAACCTAACCTAACCTAACCTAACCTAACCTAACCTAACCTAACCTAACCTAACCTAACCTAACCTAACCTAACCTAACCTAACCTAACCTAACCTAACCTAACCTAACCTAACCTAACCTAACCTAACCTAACCTAACCTAACCTAACCTAACCTAAACTAACCTAACCTAACCTAACCTAACCTAACCTAACCTAACCTAACCTAACCTAACCTAACCTAACCTAACCTAACCTAACCTAACCTAACCTAACCTAACCTAACCTAACCTAACCTAACCTAACCTAACCTAACCTAACCTAACCTAACCTAACCTAACCTAACCTAACCTAACCTAACCTAACCTAACCTAACCTAACCTAACCTAACCTAACCTAACCTAACCTAACCTAACCTAACCTAACCTAAACTAACCTAACCTAACCTAACCTAACCTAACCTAACCTAACCTAACCTAACCTAACCTAACCTAACCTAACCTAACCTAACCTAACCTAACCTAACCTAACCTAACCTAACCTAACCTAACCTAACCTAACCTAACCTAACCTAACCTAACCTAACCTAACCTAACCTAACCTAACCTAACCTAACCTAACCTAACCTAACCTAACCTAACCTAACCTAACCTAACCTAACCTAACCTAACCTAACCTAACCTAACCTAACCTAACCTAACCTAACCTAACCTAACCTAACCTAACCTAACCTAACCTAACCTAACCTAACCTAACCTAACCTAACCTAACCTAACCTAACCTAACCTAACCTAACCTAACCTAACCTAACCTAACCTAACCTAACCTAACCTAACCTAACCTAACCTAACCTAACCTAACCTAACCTAACCTAACCTAACCTAACCTAACCTAACCTAACCTAACCTAACCTAACCTAACCTAACCTAACCTAACCTAACCTAACCTAACCTAACCTAACCTAACCTAACCTAACCTAACCTAACCTAACCTAACCTAACCTAACCTAACCTAACCTAACCTAACCTAACCTAACCTAACCTAACCTAACCTAACCTAACCTAACCTAACCTATCCTAACCTAACCTAACCTAACCTAACCTAACCTAACCTAACCTAACCTAACCTAACCTAACCTAACCTAACCTAACCTAACCTAACCTAACCTAACCTAACCTAACCTAACCTAACCTAACCTAACCTAACCTAACCTAACCTAACCTAACCTAACCTAACCTAACCTAACCTAACCTAACCTAACCTAACCTAACCTAACCTAACCTAACCTAACCTAACCTAACCTAACCTAACCTAACCTAACCTAACCTAACCTAACCTAACCTAACCTAACCTAACCTAACCTAACCTAACCTAACCTAACCTAACCTAACCTAACCTAACCTAACCTAACCTAACCTAACCTAACCTAACCTAACCTAACCTAACCTAACCTAACCTAACCTAACCTAACCTAACCTAACCTAACCTAACCTAACCTAACCTAACCTAACCTAACCTAACCTAACCTAACCTAACCTAACCTAACCTAACCTAACCTAACCTAACCTAACCTAACCTAACCTAACCTAACCTAACCTAACCTAACCTAACCTAACCTAACCTAACCTAACCTAACCTAACCTAACCTAACCTAACCTAACCTAACCTAACCTAACCTAACCTAACCTAACCTAACCTAACCTAACCTAACCTAACCTAACCTAACCTAACCTAACCTAACCTAACCTAACCTAACCTAACCTAACCTAACCTAACCTAACCTAACCTAACCTAACCTAACCTAACCTAACCTAACCTAACCTAACCTAACCTAACCTAACCTAACCTAACCTAACCTAACCTAACCTAACCTAACCTAACCTAACCTAACCTAACCTAACCTAACCTAACCTAACCTAACCTAACCTAACCTAACCTAACCTAACCTAACCTAACCTAACCTAACCTAACCTAACCTAACCTAACCTAACCTAACCTAACCTAACCTAACCTAACCTAACCTAACCTAACCTAACCTAACCTAACCTAACCTAACCTAACCTAACCTAACCTAACCTAACCTAACCTAACCTAACCTAACCTAACCTAACCTAACCTAACCTAACCTAACCTAACCTAACCTAACCTAACCTAACCTAACCTAACCTAACCTAACCTAACCTAACCTAACCTAACCTAACCTAACCTAACCTAACCTAACCTAACCTAACCTAACCTAACCTAACCTAACCTAACCTAACCTAACCTAACCTAACCTAACATAACCTAACCTAACCTAACCTAACCTAACCTAACCTAACCTAACCTAACCTAACCTAACCTAACCTAACCTAACCTAACCTAACCTAACCTAACCTAACCTAACCTAACCTAACCTAACCTAACCTAACCTAACCTAACCTAACCTAACCTAACCTAACCTAACCTAACCTAACCTAACCTAACCTAACCTAACCTAACCTAACCTAACCTAACCTAACCTAACCTAACCTAACCTAACCTAACCTAACCTAACCTAACCTAACCTAACCTAACCTAACCTAACCTAACCTAACCTAACCTAACCTAACCTAACCTAACCTAACCTAACCTAACCTAACCTAACCTAACCTAACCTAACCTAACCTAACCTAACCTAACCTAACCTAACCTAACCTAACCTAACCTAACCTAACCTAACCTAACCTAACCTAACCTAACCTAACCTAACCTAACCTAACCTAACCTAACCTAACCTAACCTAACCTAACCTAACCTAACCTAACCTAACCTAACCTAACCTAACCTAACCTAACCTAACCTAACCTAACCTAACCTAACCTAACCTAACCTAACCTAACCTAACCTAACCTAACCTAACCTAACCTAACCTAACCTAACCTAACCTAACCTAACCTAACCTAACCTAACCTAACCTAACCTAACCTAACCTAACCTAACCTAACCTAACCTAACCTAACCTAACCTAACCTAACCTAACCTAACCTAACCTAACCTAACCTAACCTAACCTAACCTAACCTAACCTAACCTAACCTAACCTAACCTAACCTAACCTAACCTAACCTAACCTAACCTAACCTAACCTAACCTAAGCTAACCTAACCTAACCTAACCTAACCTAACCTAACCTAACCTAACCTAACCTAACCTAACCTAACCTAACCTAACCTAACCTAACCTAACCTAACCTAACCTAACCTAACCTAACCTAACCTAACCTAACCTAACCTAACCTAACCTAACCTAACCTAACCTAACCTAACCTAACCTAACCTAACCTAACCTAACCTAACCTAACCTAACCTAACCTAACCTAACCTAACCTAACCTAACCTAACCTAACCTAACCTAACCTAACCTAACCTAACCTAACCTAACCTAACCTAACCTAACCTAACCTAACCTAACCTAACCTAACCTAACCTAACCTAACCTAACCTAACCTAACCTAACCTAACCTAACCTAACCTAACCTAACCTAACCTAACCTAACCTAACCTAACCTAACCTAACCTAACCTAACCTAACCTAACCTAACCTAACCTAACCTAACCTAACCTAACCTAACCTAACCTAACCTAACCTAACCTAACCTAACCTAACCTAACCTAACCTAACCTAACCTAACCTAACCTAACCTAACCTAACCTAACCTAACCTAACCTAACCTAACCTAACCTAACCTAACCTAACCTAACCTAACCTAACCTAACCTAACCTAACCTAACCTAACCTAACCTAACCTAACCTAACCTAACCTAACCTAACCTAACCTAACCTAACCTAACCTGACCTAACCTAACCTAACCTAACCTAACCTAACCTAACCTAACCTAACCTAACCTAACCTAACCTAACCTAACCTAACCTAACCTAACCTAACCTAACCTAACCTAACCTAACCTAACCTAACCTAACCTAACCTAACCTAACCTAACCTAACCTAACCTAACCTAACCTAACCTAACCTAACCTAACCTAACCTAACCTAACCTAACCTAACCTAACCTAACCTAACCTAACCTAACCTAACCTAACCTAACCTAACCTAACCTAACCTAACCTAACCTAACCTAACCTAACCTAACCTAACCTAACCTAACCTAACCTAACCTAACCTAACCTAACCTAACCTAACCTAACCTAACCTAACCTAACCTAACCTAACCTAACCTAACCTAACCTAACCTAACCTAACCTAACCTAACCTAACCTAACCTAACCTAACCTAACCTAACCTAACCTAACCTAACCTAACCTAACCTAACCTAACCTAACCTAACCTAACCTAACCTAACCTAACCTAACCTAACCTAACCTAACCTAACCTAACCTAACCTAACCTAACCTAACCTAACCTAACCTAACCTAACCTAACCTAACCTAACCTAACCTAACCTAACCTAACCTAACCTAACCTAACCTAACCTAACCTAACCTAACCTAACCTAACCTAACCTAACCTAACCTAACCTAACCTAACCTAACCTAACCTAACCTAACCTAACCTAACCTAACCTAACCTAACCTAACCTAACCTAACCTAACCTAACCTAACCTAACCTAACCTAACCTAACCTAACCTAACCTAACCTAACCTAACCTAACCTAACCTAACCTAACCTAACCTAACCTAACCTAACCTAACCTAACCTAACCTAACCTAACCTAACCTAACCTAACCTAACCTAACCTAACCTAACCTAACCTAACCTAACCTAACCTAACCTAACCTAACCTAACCTAACCTAACCTAACCTAACCTAACCTAACCTAACCTAACCTAACCTAACCTAACCTAACCTAACCTAACCTAACCTAACCTAACCTAACCTAACCTAACCTAACCTAACCTAACCTAACCTAACCTAACCTAACCTAACCTAACCTAACCTAACCTAACCTAACCTAACCTAACCTAACCTAACCTAACCTAACCTAACCTAACCTAACCTAACCTAACCTAACCTAACCTAACCTAACCTAACCTAACCTAACCTAACCTAACCTAACCTAACCTAACCTAACCTAACCTAACCTAACCTAACCTAACCTAACCTAACCTAACCTAACCTAACCTAACCTAACCTAACCTAACCTAACCTAACCTAACCTAACCTAACCTAACCTAACCTAACCTAACCTAACCTAACCTAACCTAACCTAACCTAACCTAACCTAACCTAACCTAACCTAACCTAACCTAACCTAACCTAACCTAACCTAACCTAACCTAACCTAACCTAACCTAACCTAACCTAACCTAACCTAACCTAACCTAACCTAACCTAACCTAACCTAACCTAACCTAACCTAACCTAACCTAACCTAACCTAACCTAACCTAACCTAACCTAACCTAACCTAACCTAACCTAACCTAACCTAACCTAACCTAACCTAACCTAACCTAACCTAACCTAACCTAACCTAACCTAACCTAACCTAACCTAACCTAACCTAACCTAACCTAACCTAACCTAACCTAACCTAACCTAACCTAACCTAACCTAACCTAACCTAACCTAACCTAACCTAACCTAACCTAACCTAACCTAACCTAACCTAACCTAACCTAACCTAACCTAACCTAACCTAACCTAACCTAACCTAACCTAACCTAACCTAACCTAACCTAACCTAACCTAACCTAACCTAACCTAACCTAACCTAACCTAACCTAACCTAACCTAACCTAACCTAACCTAACCTAACCTAACCTAACCTAACCTAACCTAACCTAACCTAACCTAACCTAACCTAACCTAACCTAACCTAACCTAACCTAACCTAACCTAACCTAACCTAACCTAACCTAACCTAACCTAACCTAACCTAACCTAACCTAACCTAACCTAACCTAACCTAACCTAACCTAACCTAACCTAACCTAACCTAACCTAACCTAACCTAACCTAACCTAACCTAACCTAACCTAACCTAACCTAACCTAACCTAACCTAACCTAACCTAACCTAACCTAACCTAACCTAACCTAACCTAACCTAACCTAACCTAACCTAACCTAACCTAACCTAACCTAACCTAACCTAACCTAACCTAACCTAACCTAACCTAACCTAACCTAACCTAACCTAACCTAACCTAACCTAACCTAACCTAACCTAACCTAACCTAACCTAACCTAACCTAACCTAACCTAACCTAACCTAACCTAACCTAACCTAACCTAACCTAACCTAACCTAACCTAACCTAACCTAACCTAACCTAACCTAACCTAACCTAGCCTAACCTAACCTAACCTAACCTAACCTAACCTAACCTAACCTAACCTAACCTAACCTAACCTAACCTAACCTAACCTAACCTAACCTAACCTAACCTAACCTAACCTAACCTAACCTAACCTAACCTAACCTAACCTAACCTAACCTAACCTAACCTAACCTAACCTAACCTAACCTAACCTAACCTAACCTAACCTAACCTAACCTAACCTAACCTAACCTAACCTAACCTAACCTAACCTAACCTAACCTAACCTAACCTAACCTAACCTAACCTAACCTAACCTAACCTAACCTAACCTAACCTAACCTAACCTAACCTAACCTAACCTAACCTAACCTAACCTAACCTAACCTAACCTAACCTAACCTAACCTAACCTAACCTAACCTAACCTAACCTAACCTAACCTAACCTAACCTAACCTAACCTAACCTAACCTAACCTAACCTAACCTAACCTAACCTAACCTAACCTAACCTAACCTAACCTAACCTAACCTAACCTAACCTAACCTAACCTAACCTAACCTAACCTAACCTAACCTAACCTAACCTAACCTAACCTAACCTAACCTAACCTAACCTAACCTAACCTAACCTAACCTAACCTAACCTAACCTAACCTAACCTAACCTAACCTAACCTAACCTAACCTAACCTAACCTAACCTAACCTAACCTAACCTAACCTAACCTAACCTAACCTAACCTAACCTAACCTAACCTAACCTAACCTAACCTAACCTAACCTAACCTAACCTAACCTAACCTAACCTAACCTAACCTAACCTAACCTAACCTAACCTAACCTAACCTAACCTAACCTAACCTAACCTAACCTAACCTAACCTAACCTAACCTAACCTAACCTAACCTAACCTAACCTAACCTAACCTAACCTAACCTAACCTAACCTAACCTAACCTAACCTAACCTAACCTAACCTAACCTAACCTAACCTAACCTAACCTAACCTAACCTAACCTAACCTAACCTAACCTAACCTAACCTAACCTAACCTAACCTAACCTTTCCTAACCTAACCTAACCTAACCTAACCTAACCTAACCTAACCTAACCTAACCTAACCTAACCTAACCTAACCTAACCTAACCTAACCTAACCTAACCTAACCTAACCTAACCTAACCTAACCTAACCTAACCTAACCTAACCTAACCTAACCTAACCTAACCTAACCTAACCTAACCTAACCTAACCTAACCTAACCTAACCTAACCTAACCTAACCTAACCTAACCTAACCTAACCTAACCTAACCTAACCTAACCTAACCTAACCTAACCTAACCTAACCTAACCTAACCTAACCTAACCTAACCTAACCTAACCTAACCTAACCTAACCTAACCTAACCTAACCTAACCTAACCTAACCTAACCTAACCTAACCTAACCAGTTGCTCCCGAGACGCGGTCGAGAGCGGACGCATCCACCCGGGGCGGGCAACTTCGGCAAGATCTTGCCGGCCACTACTTGCCGGCCACATCTTGCCGGCCAGTACTTGCCGGCCACTACTTGCCGGCCACATCTTGCCGGCCAGTGCTTGCCGGCCACTACTTGCCGGCAACAGCTTGCTGGCCACCTTGCTGGCAACTTGCCGGCAAGAGGTTGCTGACGGTGTGGAGGCGTCTGCTCCCGCCCGGGAACAACCGGTCGTCTGAAAACGCGCGGGCAAGGGCGGACCGCCCGGTCTTTGGGCAAGCCGCTCGGCGGCTTGCCGGCCATTACTGGCTGACGGAGGAGTGCCAGGCATTGGATGCAGTGATAGTGTTACTAAGTTTTTCGGCAACTTGCCGGAAGTGTCTGTGATAGTGTGATACTGTGATACCGTGCAACTCGAGGGCAAGGACGGACCGCCCGGCCTTTAGGCAAGCCGCTCTGCTCTCCACTACTGGCTTACGGAATAGCGGATAAGCGAGGGACCTGCTGGCGCTTGCCGGCCACTGGCTGATGGACTTTCTCCCAAGGACTGCAATCTGCTGAGCCACCTGCTTCTGGAGCTGCCGTGGAGTCACAGCGAGCGCCACACCGAGCCCATGGGATTGAGAGAAGACCATCAGTGAGTCGTAGATTTAGCCCGATAACTCTTTTATTCGCACCGTACTTGTTCCGTGCCCATGCTACTTACTGGGGCTGAAAGCAGCGTGTTGGACCTTGCAGTTATTTTCCCATCGGATGACCACTTAGTCTGATTGTGCCCTTGAATTTACCTGCCATTTACCTATTTGTCACCTGCCAGGGCATTCTCTTGCTCACCACTCATTCACCGGCCGCTTCTTAACGGTCATTTCTGGCCGGCCATTACTTGCCGGCCACTACTCACTGGCCACTTCTTGCCGGCCAGTACTTGCCGGCCACTACTTGCCGGCCACTACTCACTGGCCACTTCTTGCCGGCCACTACTTGCCGGCCACTACTTGCCGGCCACTACTTGCCGGCCACTACTTGCCGGCCACTACTTGCCGGCCACTACTTGCCGGCCACTACTTGCCGGCCACAACTTGCCGGCCACTACTTGCCGGCCACTACTTGCCGGCCACTACTTGCCGGCCAGAGCTTGCTGGCCATCCCTTGCCGGCCACTTCTTGCGGCCAACCCCAAGCAGCTAAAGATGATCCGAACCCCACCACACTCCCCGAGGAGAAGCCAAAACACAAGAAACACCACCACTCCTCCCCGGAGCAAACAGGCCCCCCAAGAAAGAAAGGCACCTGCGATGAAAGAACAGGACGCAAACAAATCCCCAACGCCCATCCCCGGCGAACAAAGCTCGCAATCACAGAGGGAGTTCCGGCTATTCTTCCCCTCGCCCACTGCCCCCTCTGAAACAGACCAATCGTCACAGAACACAGAAAGTGAACGCCCAACTTCTCTTAACGAAACATATGATCTTGAGAAGGACTTCAGAAATACCATTAAGAATAAAACCGAGACCATACTTAAAAAAATCAAAGAAGGGAGGAGTCTAACTAAGACCAACAAAGAAGACATTATCCAACTCGTAAGGGAGATACAGACCGCAACTAACGAATTCTGCGACGGACCGAGAGAGCAACGCCCTCCCCCCACCCAACCAAACTACACAGAACTCACCGCCGCAGTCGGGGCAATTGTCATAGAGGAATTCACCAAATTAAAGGAAACCCTCAATGAATCCCTCCTACCACCACGAGGGCAAGCAGTTGACTGGGCACGCCGAGTGGCCGGCAGCGCACCCTCGACCAACATACACCAGAACGACCACATAGAGCGACAAACTGCGCCCCAGCCGAAAAAAGAGCCACCCAAATATAAACCGGCAATTATAGTCACACCAAAAACCAAGACAACCAGCTCTACCGAAGCCCTTCTGGCATGGCAACAATCTATCAGCTTCCGAGACACTAATTTCGCACCCACCGAGACTAAAACAATCTCGGGAAACCGCATAAAGGTCACTTTCGATGAAGCAGAACACGTAGATAAAACCCTCAAGAAACTTAATAACCCTGAGTGCCAAGTTGAGGCTCAGGAATGTAAGAAACTCAAACCTATGATTATTCTAAAAGGGGTCAATGTCTCTACTCCACCGGAAACCCTAAAAAGCCTACTAATAAACCAAAACAACCACATCAAACAAGCCATCAACGACAACGAAGACATAGTCTACAAATTTAAAAGGAACAATAGAAATCCGGAACTCTACAATGCTGTTTTCATCACCGCCCCCAAAATCTGGAAAGCGGCTGTCGAAGGAGAAAGGATCAACGTAGACCACCAGAAGATTCATGTTGAGGAATACGTGCCGCTCCTACACTGCTTCAACTGCCTCCAATTCGGGCACACCCGCAAGTGGTGCAAAAACAACAACACCATCTGCTCATATTGCGCTTCCAACGGGCACGGATTCGCAGACTGCCCCAACAAAAATAACCCAGAAAGACTCAAATGCCATAACTGCAGCAGACGCAGCAAAGCCACCAGCGGCTACTCCAATCACAGTGCTACGTCCGGGCAATGCCCGCTGAACAAAAAAGTATCGAGCGATATCCGTTCCAGAATTGACTACAGCTGGGAGTAAACAACATGACTCAGCAGCACAACAACCCCCCGCTTAACTGCCTGCAAATAAACCTTGCACGCAGTTACAATGCATTCCATGAACTTAAAACACATGCTCACAAAATGGACCTCGACCTGATTTTAATTCAAGAACCCTACACCGGCAATCTGGGCACCATCACTAAGGTACCTGGTTATACAGTCCACCAATTTCCGGACAAGGATCCAAGGAAGAACCCCGTGAAATCGGCAATACTAACCAAGGAGAACAAATTCACAACATTAGGCCAACGACAGTACTCAGACCACAACTTAACCATTGTACAAATCAAGACAGCAAACGGCCAAAAAATCTTCTTGACATCAATATATGTCGAGCCACAGGAAAAAAGCAAACGCTCAACAAGTGACCATCACGCGGACCGAGTACTGGGCAAACTTGAAACATTCTTAAGCCAGCATAAAGGATCCACTCACATCATCAGCGGTGACCTAAACGGTTGGCATCGGGCATGGGGCTCAAACTGCAATAACAAAAGAGGAGAAACCATACTCGATCTCCTAATACAGCACGACCTGGAAATATGTAACAAGGGCAATTCACCTACCTTCCAAACAGTCACACACGGCAAACTACGACAGTCTATAGTTGACCTCACCCTAATACACTCACACCCCCTCAATAATCAACTCAAAATAGAAGAATGGACTGTAGATCCCACCATATGCACCGCATCAGACCACAACGCCATCACCTTCTACCTGAACCTCAATAAACAGACTCTATTGAGAAATAAGAAAACGAGCACCTTCAGATACAATACAGAACCGGTCAACTGGCAGCAAATCCAAGAACAATTTACATCAGAAATAAGGGCCAGCCTCAACACAACCACGCAAACTGACGAACAAGCAATTTCCCAACTCACCTCCGGCGAGATCAACACATATATCATAGAGACTACAATTGCAATACAAAGAGCATGCGACACCCTCCTCCCCCGTGCAACCCTACGCAAAAATCAAGTCCCATGGTGGAGTGATGAGCTAGAAAAACTAAAACAACAGGTGATAAAGAACCACCATCTTCTCAACCGTCTAACCCGCAGAAACCAGCCCATCACACAAGCTATTAATGAAAAAATAGAACTAAAAAAACAATACTCGGACGCAATCAAGCACGCATCCACAGAACACTTCAGACAGTTCTGCAACATGCAACAAAAAGAAGATGTCTGGAGCATCACTAACAAAATCATAAAAACTAAACCACCACCCACGCCGTCAACTACACTTCAACTAGAAGACGGGACATGGACAAAAGACACATCAGACACCGCCGAAGCACTCACGAATAAATTCTTTCCCGACGACTCACACGACGACACTACAGAACAAAAACACATCAGGGAATTAATGGCACACCCACTTAACACCTCCGATGAACCCCCATTTAGCACTGTCGAAATCATTGAGACACTCAAAAGCATGAACCCTAAGAAAGCCCCTGGGCTCGATCACCTTACCTCTGACATCTGCCTCCAGTTTGCCAAAAACTTCCCCAACATCATAACCAATATAATGAACCGATGTCTCGAACTATCATACTTCCCTGATTGCTGGAAAACTGCCTACGCCAAAATCATCCCTAAACCCGATAAAACTGACTACAACAGTACAGCTTCATATAGACCCATCGGACTGATTAATGTTTTCGGCAAACTGTTGGAAAAATTAATCATAAATAGACTAACCCATCACATATATACGAACAACATGAATTGCCAACAACAATACGGTTTTAAACTTCAGACATCAACTAATCACGCTATCAGCGCTGCCCTTAACTACATTAACGAATCCCGAGCAAATAAAAAACAAGTAATCGCTGTATCACTGGATATTAAAGCCGCATTCGACAATGCGTGGTGGCCAGTGATATTTCAACAACTCCGAAAAATCAATTGTCCCAACAACATTTATAAGATACTCCGAAACTATACTATCAACAGACGAATCATCATTAACTATGCAGACTACACAACCGGCAAAAAGATGACTAAGGGTTGTGTGCAGGGTTCGGTATGCGGCCCAGCACTCTGGAACCTCATACTAGACCAGCTTCTTATGAAAGAACTACCGCCGGGATGCAGCATACAGGCGTATGCTGACGACGTCCTACTAATCGCACAAGCGGACGACTGGATGAACCTTGAGCAAACTACCAATGAAGCACTAAAAATAATAACGAAATGGGGAACAACAGTAAAACTGGAATTTGGACCAAATAAGACGCAAGTTATTCCATTCACAAAACAAGCTAACAAGTGTACCATACAAGTAAACTCAACACCTATCCCGAATACAAACCACATTAAATACCTTGGACTAATAATCGACAGCAAACTTAAATTCATCAAACATTCTGAATATATTACTGAAAAAGCAAAGAAAATATACACTAAACTTTCACGGTATATAAGAGCCACTTGGGGTATTAACCCAGATAACGTCAAAACACTATACCTACAAGTAATTCAACCAATCGTCTGCTACGCGGCGGGAATCTGGGCTGAAGCACTCAAATACAGTAAAGTCAAAAACAAACTTCTGTCATTACAAAGAGCCTTCGCAATCAAAATCATACAAGGATTCAGAACTAACTCCACAGCGACGTCAATCGCACTTGCACAACTCACCCCTCTCCCTGACAAAATAAGGGAAGTATCGGATACTGAGCTTTCAAAACTCAAAATGACTACTAGATTCGCCCCGAGCGATATCCCAGTTGAAATCCCCGCCAAACCATCCAGCCTACTCCACCCATCACAAAGAAAAGGGGTGGAGTATCAAGAAATAAGCACCATAGAAGAGTTTGATGCTTTCTGCCCGGAAATGAACGACGCATGGCAAATATACACCGACGGGAGTAAGTACGAGGGAAAAGTGGGAGCCGCCTACATTTGCATAGACCCCCACGGAAACATACACCGAAAGGAAAAACTGAAGCTACACGACCTCTGCTCAGTGTTTCAGGCGGAAATGCTCGCGATCAAACGGGCAACCGCCTGGACACTGGACAATGACATCCGCTATGCATACATACTAACAGACTCAAAATCCAGTCTAATGGAACTAAGCAACCCAAATTCATATCACCCACTCGCGACCGACATTCACAAAACAATACACACTGCAGAACAGAGACACTTAAATATAAAATTCGCATGGATCAGAGCTCACATTGGCATTGGCGGCAATGAAATTGCTGATATTACAGCGAAATCAGCCACC